>JAWZYV010006492.1:0-13503 GCA_038373885.1 Cheiracanthium punctorium | reverse complement strand
ACTTTTTTATATAAAATTAGTCTTAATTTGAAGCACCAAATATTTCATTCTTCTCCAAGTCCTTAAAAAGTGCGTGTGAACTCTATTAGCAGTTCTCCGCGAACATGACAAAATAGGATAGTGTAGCAAACGTGACAGCTATGGTAAAAGAGGATCACAACTAGTGACACTTTATTTTCCATTGTGAATTCTTTTTCGTACGGGGTCTGGATGAACATTAATCTTTCGTATTTATAAAATTTAATTAATCGGCTTAAAATTGTACTTGATTCCATAAAACTCTATTTTTTTCTTTGAAACTGTGCAATCCATTATATATATCTATGATGAATATATAAGAAATGAAAACGGGGGTCAATTTTTTGGGACACCCTACATATTTCTTCTCTTCCTCGTTATTTTGTTTTTGTTTTTTTTAATTCTTGATTTGAACTGAACAGTACATTTATATGAAAAACATTGCTTTGAAAAGTGAGTAATATTCTGCCTTCTCATCTATGGCTAAGCCCTCGATGCCACACAGATTTAATTGGGACACGCCTTCAACGAGGAAAACAAAGTTTCATTTGATTTTGAATTAAAAATAATTACAAACATGCCTCCCTGGAAAATTGAAGAAAATTTTTCCAAAGGAATATGCGGATAATTTTTTATGTTATTGTGTTTACCGAAGTTACCCGAAAAAGCTGAAAATCAGTACAGATCAGCAAAGAAAATCAGTCAGGCTTAGAAAAGAACAGTTAGTGAAGGGCGAAGGTTTCATAGTCCCTTGCGGATTGTTTTGTTAGAAATATAGGGATGGCTTCTTCAAATTTTTATGAGCAAAGTGTTCTGTTTAGCTACGAGACGGTTGATATGAGTCTGGGCGGCATACTCCCAGACGGGAGTTTATTTCTTTAATTTTAAAACTTTCTATCCAGTTTCATAGTTCTGGGTTTTTCGTTCGACTGCTAGTAGCAGTCTGTTAACAAGTACAAAAAAATCTTATCTGAAGCTTACACCACGGTTGCAAAGACCAAGCATGTATCAGAAAAGCCTTTAAAAAGGGTACAAAGAAGCAAAATCCTATCAATGTTTCCTTCGGTGGCGATGGGACTAAAGCCTAGTTGCTCCTACCAGGGATCCGCCATGGATAACAAAATAAGAAAATCAATCAATTGTCACTCCTGAAAAGGAGTGCCACTTAGGTAACAATTTATTTGTTTACTCCTACACCATGGACACGTCCAAAAACATTATTTTTAGTTCATTTATTTATTTTTGTTCCAATGTAAATTATGCTTGAGGCTTTTTTCCATTTATAAAGCAGATGTAAGTGCATTTTCTGTATTATAGGTGTGTCGAAGTAAAACAACAATTGTAAAGTAATTTCTTAATTGACTAATTTCAAACAAAATTAAACTTTCAATAATTGTACATACTTTTTTTCCAACTCAATATATTTATTTGAAAATTATTTATTAGAATTAGTAATTTATTAATCATATTGTCGGTGTCTTAAATTTGTTGGCGCGGCTTCAGGGTGTTCAATCAAAATTTACCTCCCCCACTCCTAAGTGTCGGATAAACTGCTGACTTGAGGAGGAGGAAAACAAATAGACCAATTAAAATAAAAAAAAGTAATATAAAATTAATACAAACTAAACAACAAACTGGATCACCTGCAGCTATAATGTTACATAAAAATATTACTTTTAATATATTTTTATCTCCTCATTGGACTTGAAATTTTTTAAATGTTTTTGTGAATTTTTATGTTAGAAACGCAAATTTCTATATATACTTCATCATTCTCCCTTTTCATTTTTAAATTTTAATGCAGTAGTTCACCTAATAAAGAATTTCCAATGAATCGGGGAGGGGGGAATTCTACTATTTTCTAAACGAGCAACGTCCCCGATATGCTACAAGATTTATCGAAACTCACCAGTAATGTGAAAAGAAAACTTTCACTAATTTTACTTTTAAATACAAAAATCACATCTTGAAAAACCGTGCTGAAAATTTGCCGTGTAATGTAAGTAATCCCGAAAAGTGGCGGCAAATGTCGGTTGCAGTGTGTCAGGTAATCGGTTATCGCCCCTCCTTCAGCTACTTCCCCGATGTAGTGTTGGGTAGGACAAAGCAGAAAAGTGAGGTACCTCAACCAGTTTTGAAGTTAAAAAGCTGATTTGTGTTGTGTAAACCTGAAATCATTATCTAAATAAGAATGTGTATGCATGTATTTATTGTTATTTTTAAATGTTATAAACTTGCCCCACACAAATACACATAATAAATGAACGCAAAAATAAATGCACTGTGTATTTATCCCAAACTTACATTCATGTAAATTATGTATTATAACTTTAAGTGCCGAAATTATAATGTGCTACAATTTAAAATTATTTTATATCCCCCCCCCTTTTTTTTGAGCGAAAGGAAAGAAGGGTATAAAAAATGGTCACTTTGGTCTGACTGAACCCGAGATCAATCGCAGGATGAGATAGATGATCGTTCGTGATCGAATAAGATTTGGAGCTTAGTCGATCAACTGCTTCGGAGCCCACTTGCGAAATCGCTCATCAGCAAGTCGCTGAATCCCAGATATTAAATTAAATAAAACTTTATACAAATGCTTCATTTCATTACAAATGACTTTGTATCAAACGAAGATATTCTACTTTGCACGAATTTAAGAGGATGGCGTTGCCATGGCAACAGTTTAATATTAATAAAATAACGATTCAGCAAAAGCGAATCATTTTTTTCTTCAAAAATTGTGTTTAACTCTCCAGAGATAAAAAGAAGAGTTATTAAAACTTCTTGTTCGGATTTTTAAGCTTTTAAAATGTGATATATTAAAATATTATTTTGCGATATGAGATGGAAATGAAAAGCGGTGGAAACTGGCAAGTGGTATCTGAGCAATTACTTAAAAAAGAGGCGGTCGAGATTATTTTAAATCAATTTTCGCAGTCCATTTGCATGATAATGTAAAACACGTATTTCGGCCATTCAATGAAAAGCAATGAATTTCTGAAATAATTGTAGTACAAAATCGTCTGACGTGTGATGTCTCAGGTGACTTAGAATTATAAAATCAATTTTGTGAGGGGGGTGGGGGTGGATGGTAATTTCAGACAAATGCGAATGCGTGTAGTACGGATGACTTCAAGTTTGCTTTGGTTACGTCACGTTCACAATATTAAATTCTTAGTTTAGGAGACCTTATAGAAAACAAAATCACAGTATTGTAGGTAAAGGCACGTAAGTGGTAAAACAAAATTATCAAACAATTATATGAAACTGGCGACGACTTTGAAAAAAAAAATGTTTTTCTCTTTACATAGGACAGTTAAGTAGAAATACAATCCTAGATGAACAACAACAACAAAAAACCAATGTACCTTAGGGAAGTTGTGCTGTGTTGTGTTATAGCAAGCTTACACGAAGAGCATCTGCCTAGGGGGTGCATTGGGCGGCGGACTTTTTAAGAAGGATCTTTAGCATTTTGTTTAATGTCAAAATTCAAGCTGTTGCATTTAAAGAGTTTATTTTGCTATGTGTGCTTTTTAAAAAAATCTATCTAGCTTAAAAAATTATGTTTTTTTAACCACTTTTGCTATGTTTATTTATTTAAGTTAACAAATTCCAGCTAACCAAACACTGTTTATTCTAAAGCTGTCCCTCCCACATAGGAAAATATTGCACAATAGCGTAAAGTTACGAATACATAATTATTATTATTATTATTATTTTTATTATCATCATTACAAAATAATTACCTTGGATAAATTTTCAAACACTGGCTTTGCATTGTTATCTAAATTAATGCCAAAAATAATCCTTTCAAAGAAGAATTCAATAGAAGCTCAGATAACAACAACATAAATTTAAATATTTTTTTTCAATTTTCATAAGGGAAATAGATACATGTTATCGTAACATAATAAGTATAGCAAATATTGCATTGTTAGGAAACAATTTTTGCTTGTTTAAACACTAGAAATAGATTTTCATCAATATATTTGTCCGCACACATTTTAGATAATTAATGATATATTTGCTTACTTTACTCTGATGTATTATTATCACTATGAACTTTTTAATGGAAGAAGAATTTCGTCTAACAATTTCACGTATGGATTGATTTGTCTAAATGGATTTATTTTCTATAACATTATCCACAGCAACCCTGGAGGCAAAAAATAATGACTTCCTAATGACGCCGATATTGGCGAGTGATTTGTTTTATAATTACTGATTCTACCTAAAAGGATTTTGTAATACGATACATTGTAATCCTCGGGGTAAAACAATACAGCATTACTATATTACACCGGCGTTGGCATATTTTTTATTACCACGTTTCCTACTTTCAGATGAATATATGTATGAACTGAATTCTTTCATCGAATTTTCACTTACTTTCAGACATCCAATTAACTGGAAAGTGAGTAGGCAAATAAAGAATAGATGACAATACAGCAATACTGTAAAGAACTTATAGCTCTTTTACGGGAGCACAGAAAAGAATGCTGATATATTGGCTCAATGGCTGGTCACTATTTAACCCTTATATCTTCTAACGGTCCGTAGAAGTACCGTAAAAACAATTTGTTTTTTAAAATATTGATTCATTGTAACTAATTCTTTGAAAAATCACTACCCAATACAATACTTCATTTAATAAACTTACATCACGACTTCATGTTCTTTTAAAGTTAGATTGTTTTAGTGAACAGCTTTCCACTCACTTCCTAATCACATCCAGTCAGAGAAAAGAAAATATGAACAGGGGTGAAGTTTCAGACCTCGGTTTTATGATAAAAGGATAAAAATTTCCCAAAAGTGTATCAAACGAAGTATTACTCGACTTGTACAGTTTTGCCTGTGCTGCATTCCTTGAAAAAGACTCATTAGTTGCTTATGAAACAGTCGTCGGACGTAAAGCTAGTGTTCATTAATTTTTTCTTAATTTCCTTTTTTATTACATAAATGCAAGCATTGATCACTCATTGTCTAACTGAAAAGAAATGAAACAGTTTCAAGTAGACAACCTTGGCAATTTTCAATTCGGCAAAAGCCTATTTTAGAGAAATTGACATCGACTTCAAACAAAACAAAATTAAAATACATGCTGTTAAGGTCAACAAAATAATTCCCTCTATCGAAAAAGGTGTAAGTCCCGTGGCTTCTCTACAGGAGCATTCAAAAGAATTATGATACAATAAGGACCATGGCAGCTTTATCAAAAAGAAAAAAATTCACATAACTAAAAGCTAAAATGAGGAAAAAGCTTAAGTAGAATGTTAGAAGTAGGGCTTCGAACCGGAACTGAATCGGAAACCGGAAGAAACCGCTTTTTTTTTGGTCGGAACGAACACCGGATCCGAACCGAAAAAAAATATCGGTTTATTTGGGTTCGATATATCTTCAGTCATTTTGTCGCTGTAACCAAATTATCAATACTGTATACCGTAACCAATATGCTTACTGTAACCAACTTACCCATTAAAAAAAAATAATAAAATCTTTTAAATTTTGCTATAATTACATTTTTGGTATATGATAGAATTATGTTTTTCTACATAAGTAAGAATATACATAAAATAAAATTATTCGTTTGGAACTGAACCGAAAACCGTTATTTTTGGCGGAACGAAAACAGGAACTGGACAGATATATTTATTTTTAGTTCAACCGGGGCGTAAACCGGAACGAAAAGAATCAAGGTTCGAAGCCTTGGTTATAAAAGACTCAAAGGGAAAAATCACCAAATTACTTAGTATGTGGAGATTTTTTCCCTCTGAATGTTTCTGTGAAAAAGCGAACACTCTTTCATTTCGTTTTTGCATTTTGACAACTCTTTTCACATTATGCGAAAAATGCGGCCGTATCTCAAACCCCCTTGGACAGTTCTAAAAAGAATCGAATTTGGTCGGCGGACGCGACCTGGTTTCGAATCTACCTCCCCAGTTCAGAGCTTCATGCGCTCCGCCACTCTAGAGTCGGTCGGTGACCAGGGAGTTAAAATTGGACCTCAAAGTGCCTAGACTTTAATCAGTCTCTAGATCTCTAGAAAAGTTAGTTTATCGAGGTCTTAGTTAGAGCTGGTTGGAGGTTAGACTAGGGAATGCAATCCCGCACTGTTTTTCGTTTCGCGGGATTTCGGGATTGAGACTTGATCCCGCGGATTTGAGACTGATCCCGCGGGATCGGCCTTTCATTCAGCTAAGAATTCATTTCAGCAGAGAAAAACAGGAAAAAGTAAGATTTTAAGCACCATGCAGTTTAACTTTAATGCTAATAATTAGTGTTATTTGTGATAATTAATACAATAACTGACAGAAATAAGAAAATTATAGCTATGATATTCAAAATAATATGCTTAGTTCTTAGTTGCTAAAAAAGAATGTAAAAAAGGCAATGTGTATGTATGTGTGTAAAGAGTCACTCGTCTTCATAGTCTTGATCGAATTTTAGTAAAATAGTTAAAAGCGTGAATTAAAAAAATATTAATAAAACCTCAAATGAGAACATTTTATAATGGATTCTTGATTGTCGCTAAGAGAAAAATGAGTATGAAATATTTCTGTTCACTTGGAGACTAGGAAGTTAGCGAAAAATTTAGATTACATTCGATGCAGACTCCCATTGGAGGATAATTAGAAAAATTAAAACTTTAAATTAAAATTTGTGATTCATGTGTTGTGAGATAAGATGCATACATATGCAATAATTTTGGGTCAATGGATGAACGGCAAAATTGTAATAAAACTAATTTATTTCTCAGTTTCAAACCTGCGGGATTAAGGTAGTACTAATCCCGCGGCACTAATACCTCAACCATGTGTGCGGGATCCAGATTATATTCCCTAGGTTTAGATTCAAGAAAGAATTTTACAGTCAATATTTTGTGAATGTTTTGTCGATGTTTTTACAATACAAATTCAACACCCACATGTGAAGGGGCGCTTTACCTAAGAATGCATTAAAATAGAGCATGCATGAAAAATTACTGAAAATATTCACAAGCAATGAGCTTACATCCTGCTATTTCATTTTAGATTAATTGATTGGGCCTCACCATGGCACAGTGGTGATGTCACTGAAAATGGCACATGGCCGAAGTGTGAAGGTCCCGGGTTCAGGTTACACCGCTTGATCTAGCGGTCTGGAGTTTTGGTAGGTTTTCTCCAGATGTAACGTGAATACGCGTTAGAACCCCTTAAAAAGTCCTCCTACCAAGGCACCCCCCATCTTTGGTAGATCGCCCTAGCGTAGCGTTGCCATAATCAAACAAACCAAATGCTTTGAAGTAGTTTGAACGAAGTCCCGCAGTGGCGTAATCGCTAAGCTCCGTTCGCGTAAGAACTCGGAAGGTGAAGCAGCTCCGGCTTGGCCAATGCTTGGGAGGGTGAACTCCTCTCTCTCTCGGCTTGGCTGCTGTGGATCCATCTATGCTCATGGGATCGGGCTCATCAATCTGTTCGAACGAAACCTCTGGGAGGTTCCGATTTCAGGTGCTAGGTCTCTCACCTGGAATGGGTTTAAAATGAAGAGACCATTCATAGGGGGCAACGCTGGTCTGCCGAATAGGCGTCCCCATAATGAAATGACCGACATCTGCGGCCCTCGTAGCGGTCAAGCCTACCAGTAGGCCCCTGAATCGGAAATTAGAAAGAAAAAAAAAGTTTCTGCGAATCTCCAATTAAAATACCTGCTGATCCAATTTAATAAAAAGCTTAATTTTCCACCGTTAACTCTAAAAGGGACCACACGAAAGGTGGTTCGGGGGGGGGGGATTTTTCTTGAACGGAACAGAATGTTGTTGATTCAACGAAAACTTACTTTTATTTCAATTGAATAATTTTGTTAGTTTTAAAACAATATAGTTTTTGCTAATTTAAAATATGTTTAAATGGAATTTAACAAAGAATTTGGTCTATTTCACATAATATTGTTCTCGATGAAATAGATGCCAACCCAATTTTCGTCGAAATCAACAAAGCATTTTTTTCTCGGTACAGGACATGCTGAAGCATGTCCTCAAAATCAGCATTTAATAAAGAGAAAGTGCCACACAATCAAAATATTGTATGTGATTTAGTATTTCATGAAATAGTTTCCAACGCCATGTTTGTCATCTAAAACATCAATGGTAAAATTTTAATTTATGAGATTTACTTAAAAATTCGCGATGTGTTCAATTCCAAATGGAAAATTGAAATGCATTTATTATCATAAGGTGCGATTTCAATATTCTATAAATCACAATCAGTGTCATTTAAATGAAATCTCCACCAGCTTTCTTACCTGTAATTTGACTTAAATTGAGAGAATACAAATCTAATTTAATCATAGAAACTTTAAAAGGAAACCATTCTATGCTTTGATATCTCCTAAAAATAGTTGTTCCAGTTATACTATCTTGAAAAGAAAAATTTGGAATCAATATTTTCAAAAGTTATCACTCCATTCAAGTTTTACATCTAAAAAATTTTTAGATCAAAACCTGGTGTAACTATTTTAATGTAAAGTTAGAAATGAAGGATACCGAGTTTGAAGGATGTAAATAACATTTATATCTGTTTTACAGGGTCTTGCAAAACTGCATCATTCGTGAAATGCAGCTGTGTCTAGGTTAAAACCAAACTCTGGCCAACCTTAACGATGATACATCATAAGAAGGAGAAAATGCTGTGTTGGAAAGTGTTTTATAGTCAATGCATTTAGCATGGTTTGTCTCCCTTTATCATGAAATAAGTTAATTGTTAACTGGTTAAGAATTTGTTAACTGGAACCAAGCGAGTTCGTTGTATGGAAATTCTGCTGTATATTGCACGTATATTTTGTTTTCTTTCGCAATTTTTTTTAAAACATGTTTACGGACCACAGATAACTTTTACGGACGAGTGTAGTCATGGAGTCACTGGTCCTTTGGTACCACTGACTAAACATTCTAATTTCTACCACGCTTGAAATGTAAATTAAAAATATTATCATGCATGACAAAAAAAAAAAGAACTAACTAATCCAAAATTCAATCGAAACTCACATGCTGTCAACTTACAAGGGTCTGCTCATTCCATTTCTCTCTGTACGAATTAAATCACCAATCAAGTACTTTCAAGCAACTTTTGTTTCAGGAATCTCCAAACATATAAAATTTACGGGTGATTTGATTTTCGGCACAAATCTAACTTTCACCGCCGGTTAACTCAAAGAGCGGCCGCTGATGTTCTGATCTATTCCAAAAATCTGTTTCTCAAGTTGGTGTCTTCGCTATGAGCGCGCCCTCTCGCAGAATGCGCACTTTTACCATAAACATTATTTATGGGTCCCTATCTATTAAGAAAACTGTAATGCAAGGCATTAAATCGGATAATAAATTAAGTAACTCGGTGGTGTGTGTGTGTATATATATGCTTCTAAGGACGCAGATTTATGCTAAAAACTCAAGGACAACAGAGTATGGCCTTCAATAAATCGTTTTAGAAAGCATTTTTAGTTTTTTTTTACATGAGGATAAATTTATTTCTTGAAATGTGATACTTTTAAATCATAGACGATGTTAGAGAAATAATGTATCTGGGAAAAAATGACCAACATCGTAAACATTCCAAGGAAATGAAAGATATTTTTGTCGAATAAATATTTGAAGAGGAAATCTTACAAATAACGGAATGGTTTTTAGAATGGTATAATATACTTTTTAAACGCAGTTTTACCTTTTGAAAGGTCTGAAATCATTTTTTTTTTCACATATCTATCATTCTCGGCCAATATTTGTTTATGTGATTATGGCAACACTACGCTCGGGCGTTCAAAAGGATAGGGGAGTGCCTTGGCTAGAGTGTCAATGATTATTGGCATAAATTAGTTATTTCTTAAAAAATACTCTTTAAAATCAAAATTAAACTTTTGATGATGGAAAAAGTTTCGAAATCTGGAACGAAGAAATTATAACTTGTTGAATACAACTGTTTATAATTTAAATAAAATATAATTTTAAAATTTTCAAAGAGCCTTTGATGTTGAATTTTTTTTATAGAAACTTCCTTTAAAGAAGTAAATATATTTAAAATACTTTCACCAATCTTACTTCTTTTTTGCGAAATATTTGTCATTTAAAAATTCATTTGATTTAACCTACCCTAAGATCGAGGCCTATCCTAAGATCTAACCGAAGATCACATAAATATGCATCGATTTCTACGAAATTTATATATGCTTTTCTTATTTGCAGTACCATGTACCCTATTGAAAATGATCTATGTAGCGTGTATAGTTTTTCTACAGGAGCACTCAATATATTCCCAATGCATTGCGCGCTCTATGGGAAGCTATTCTTTTAAAGAGTATCATCCAACTATACCGGGTGATTCAAAATAGATGTTAAGGCGATTATTTTTAAACTGTATGTGATCGAAACATACTTCCAATTTGAAAACTTCGTCCAATGAAGAGTAGCTTTCAGATAGGACATTTTTTTTACTGGGGGCTGTATACATATTAAAATATGAAATTTAATTTTTATACGGTCCCTCCTTTCCTACCCTTTATACTTAGAAGAATGTGTCTCTTTGCCTAAGGAAGTTAAAAAAAAAAACAAATCCCGTGTCTCTACGTGGAATAATTTCCGAGATATATCCATTTGAAAATTTTGGCATAGATCGCCAAGCAGTAAGGGGATGTCTCCAAAGTGAAAAAAATGTAATTACTTTTCAACTGACGTTCATTCATGTTAATAATCACTCGATAGACACAGTTGATTCCTCAAATCCTAATTCAGGTAGAATTTTCCTATAAAGCATGTTTGACAGTTTTTAATGAAAGTGACCACACCATTGTAACCTACGCCATTATTTTGTCATTCTTTTTTACACTTTAAAATTCCTTCTCTAGAAGCGTGATGTAATGAGTGAATAACCTTCCTAAAAGACTAAATGATCGCTCATTTCATAAAGCAGTATCGATCATTTTAGGTAAAACTATACCCCTGTTCATTTCACACATTTGAATGCTTTTAATTGCTTTTCCCAACAATGGGATCGTTATTTAACTTTTTTCAACTCATAGTGGGTCCCCCAAAGTAAAGACTGTTTCTCTTGAAAACCGACGCCAACACAGCAGGTAAAGTGGTGTGAGTCTTTATTTTTAACCCTTAATCTTCGCTCCCGTCAAAATCACGGGCTAAGCTTTCTCCCTCTATTTCTCGTGCCCGTCAAATTTCCGGGCAATACTGTTCAAAAAAATGCGCCAGAAAGATAAGAGCGTTCCAATTCTGATGCACGGATTTTTTTGTAATATATAATTTTACACAACAGATGACAATACCAGAGTATTTTTAACTTAATTCGGAGATAGTTTATTTTTAAATACATGGTAGCAGTACTCAAACACACGTGTATTTGTGATATGCATTATGCAATCTTAGCTTACTTTTTTTTTTAAATTTATGTTCAAAGAAAATTTTAGAAATGTTTACTTATTTTACGTAGTAAGTTTAATAAAACTTTCTAGTGTTTAAAACATATATTTTTAATGATTCTCTGCTTACTACAAAACACACATTCAGTCACAATGACCCTGAATGCTGGCTTTTCCTAAAAATTATTTTTTTTTCTCTAGTGCTTAAAATGTCCAAAACCTTAAAATGAATAAATATACTATATATGCACTTGTTTTATACAATTTTCTGGAATAAAAAAAATAAGCACTTTTATGACCGTTTTCTTGAAAATAATACGACGGTTAAGGGGTTAAAAATAAACTTTTTGCTAATTATTTCATCGATCTTGTTTATTCCAACACAGTGCTAAGAGTTCAACACTCGTCTAGAATCCCAGACGACAAACGTATGAAGAGTCGTATGCTTTTATACACTGTAAGAAATACCTGTAATTTTACCACACATATTGCTGTAAAATAATACAGCACAGTGTGTGGTGAATACATTCAAAAATGATATACTGACTTTGATAAGCCAATCACGAAGAACCTGTGACAATGATTGAATGGCAACTGGCGCAGTCTACATCACAACCTATCGGCGTTACGTTTACCCACACGTTGTGCTGTATAATCATTTTTTTTTTCAGAGCAGCTCAGAAGTAAAACAATAACTCCGAGAAACTCCCATGATTAGAATTGAAACTTAACAACTTAACAACTTTTTCAACTTTCGAAAGTGTCTATGATTTTTCAGTTTTTGAAGAAGAGAAATCGTAGAAGAATACTCTACCCGAGCAACGTTCGGGCAAATCCGTAAGAAACGCCTTTTGTGTCACCCGTACGGTGTTCGGGCAAAATCGTACGAAGTGGTTAATTCTTTTTTCCATACAGACCAGTTTCGAGTACGGCAAATCTGTTGGAAAGACGTTAAGATCTGGATACTGGACTGGGTACTTATGAACCTGGATACTTATGAACTGGATACTTCGCACGATTTTTCCATATTCCTCTCAACATATTCTAATTCTTCCCGCTTACTGTATATCTTTGTACCCTTTCTTCACACATGAACTCGGTCATTTTGGAATCCTACTCTATAGTTACGCTGATCCCTGACTCCCTCACTCTCTAACAATTCCGGTCCCACCACTTCAAACCAAAACTTTTACCGTCATTACTCTAAACGGATTAAAAAGTTATGGTCTAAAACTGTCATAAAATTCACATCGTTTGTACGATCCGCTTGAAATTTTTCATAATCATGCATAAAAATATAGAAAGCAATCTGAGCTCCTTTAAAATTATGAAAATGCACCCGTTCCTTCATTTTTAGGCGATTTTTCGTTCTTTTCAGCTCCATTTTATTTCCAAGAGTCCAAAAAGTGAATCCTTTGCGTGACAAAATGAGCTATTTCATGTGAAAATGACGTCACACGATTGGGATTCCAATTCGTTTAAAATAGTTTTTTCCAGGTAACATGGTTTCATTTTTTTTTTCATCAAAATAATCGTCTGCTAAAGCATTAATATAAGAGATGCTGAGTACGCAAAACAAAGTCGCTCGGATGCGAAAAGTGTCTGCGCATTTCCAGAAGAGCATGAAATTCGATTTGAGTTTGTATAATAAGAATTGAACTGGAAGTTATTTTTTTTTAGGTGGACGAAGATTGAATATATTGAGTGTGGGCATATTTTCGTCTAATGTTTTTTCTAGCAGCCGTTGTCATGGCCTCCACAACGGACTTTTTCTTCTAGTTTAGAATAACTGGAAATGTACATTTAAAGAACGTCATACCAGTGGCATGCATTGAAGTTATTTTAGGGTCATGTGTACTGCACCTTTAAATGTTTATAAAACAGTATGTTCTAACATAAGTTCGAAAATGAAATAGTTACATGTTGCATAAAGAACCCGTTCCTGACACGGGAACACTGTAAATAGGAAATAAATTGTAATACGGATGGGTTGGAAGGATGGCTGGAAAACGATTGTTGGAAAGACTTTCATCGGCGGTGCACTTGGCGTGACTTACCCTTCTTCCTCAACATATTGTCTGTACT